>CM077808.1:545000-552500 GCA_039764185.1 Tamarix austromongolica | reverse complement strand
TCTTTTATATACCATTAGTATTTTTTTGTCATATTTAGTTAGTTATTTAGCAAAATTGAAGAATTGGATATTATACGGTGTTTGAGGTTACAATATCCTATGTTATTTCTTTCCTTTCTTTTCTTTTTTTTTGTTTTACACTTATCATTGTGTTTACTGTATTTTTCATTATTAGTTTACTTAATTGAGTTTGTGATTTTGTTTAGTTTAATTTAATCTTTGTTACATTAAGTATCTATATTTATTAAAGTTATGATTCTTATATGGTAAGAATCTACATTTCTATTTTTATTAATATGTTAGGCTAGATTAGTAAGGGGTAGGATGATAATTGAAGGTTATGAGATAATTAATTGTAAGATGTGAATTGAACTTAACTATTATGTGTGTTTTTAAGTTAGATTAATAAACCTAGTTTAATAATCACCTTTCTAAGATTAAGACTTTATTATCTAGATTGGTCATCTGGTTAATTTGAGTATTAATTAAATGCTAGGATAGTATAGCTAATTTGTAATTATTAATGTATACATCCACACATAGCAAATAGATTGGTTATTTTCTAAATAAAGACATTAAAATAATATATGGTTATTAGTATTTATAATTATACAATTCAAGTAGGCCGTAATTATGGTTCTAGTTAATTCTACCATTAATTAAATCTAGAGATCATATCCTAGGTTATTAATTGGTTAGAAAATAAATCATAAGCATACCTTGATTTATTTATATAAGAGGATGCTAGGAAGTAGACACGTGTGAGCTTCTATTGGTTAACATTAGAAATATTTCATAACCATATTATTTTTTGATAGGTTGATATCCCTATATTGAATATTTCCTCTAACCCTTATTATTTCATTATTGTCAGTCAATTATTATGTTAATTTATAGTGTTTATTATTTTCATTATTAGTTATTAGTTTTCTTTACTTGATAACCGGGTGAGTTTATATGATAATAGAAATATACAAATTAGATTATAGTCTATATGGGATTGACCCCTACTCACTACTTACTATTTGTGTGTGTGTTAAAAGTTTAATTTGGTATGTCTACGTTAACGCAACAATAGTCTTGATTCTTGACCTAAATGGATTTTCTTGATAGGTTGACTTAATCATGGTTAAGCACTAATGGGAATCTCACCACATGGTTGGAGGGTAATAATGGTTAAAATGGAATGAATATGTGGATGTGTTGATTAGATGTTACATGGGCCTTGTGTGATATCATAACATTATAAAATAATACATTAATTCCTTAAAGTGAAAGATGATTAACCTATGCATGGGTCCAGGTTACCCAATCATTAATTAGCTACCAAGGGTTAGTCTACCTTCAAGCATATATTGGTGACTTTAGGAAAGATCATACTAGATCCTGATGCCTTACCTTATCTAAAAACTAATGATGTAATAGGAGGTATTAATACTAAAGGATATAGTTACCTATGTAGTTTTTGGATTTGACCAGACCTTATGTCCATTGTTGGTTACTTTGTTTCAACCGAACATTATGTCCATTGGTGGTTACTTAGCTTTGACCGAGCTTTATGTCTTCTAGTTTTCATAGGCTTCCATTATATGTAAGAACGTGGTATGATAAATAGTCAATCGCTTGATAAGGATAAGAATAACAATAAGGATATGGACAATGGAAAAGGAAAAAAGAAAAAAAATGGCTTATTGCAATACCCTATTTCTAGAAATCCTAATTATAACCAGTAATTATGCGTATTAGTTGTAATAACTATTTTAGTATATTTGAAAATAAATATATATGTTAATATGTATACTTTTATTATGACTTATTAGTTATAAAATTTGATTAGGTTAAAATATACTAGAGGGTGCTTTTTAATTTTTAAATCTAGGTTGGGTCATAACCAGTATCTATTTTGTCAAGTAAATATATTATGGTAACCGAATAATTTGACCTAGATATTTTACCCTGGTTCTTTACCTTAATAATTTATCCCTACCCTATTTTAGTTTTACTTACATCACCCTACTCCCTCTACCCCGGCACAACCATCATCCATGCCGCCCATGAACCACATGCCTCCCTCTACCATGTTTGATTTCCTCCCCATATTTTGCTTTGCTTTCTCCCTCACATCACCGTCCATTTAACTCACTCCTCCTGCTCATTTTTTTTTTATCATATGTTAATCCCTAAGTAGCCCACACTCCCTCTCTTTCCTCGAGCCCCCTCAAGAAAGAAAAATCTCTGTTGTTTCCTATTTCATCGCTGCATTTTTCACCATTTTTACCCACCATTGGCAACTCCCTGTGAACACTACCTCCTTATAGAACCTTCCACAACCAAAAACCCTACCCTATTTGTAGAAAAAACTACCAAATCCCCCTATAACCTATAGCAATTTCCACTAAAACCACCCCTAGACTGCATAGAAACTCACCAAAACCCCCACCCTCTTCAGTCAAATCACCATAAACCCTCCCCTTGCTTTAACAAAAAATACATAAACCATCCACCTTACTGCACCTAAACCAATGAACCCTCCCTCCTTAGCTTCAGGAAAAAGCACAAAAACTACACCCCATACACCACCCATTTATGCCACTTTTCCCTTACTTCATTCGACAACTTCCACCATTTCCTCCTCCCTTTTGTCTATGAGTTCCATTGGGGTGTTGTTATTCATTTTTTGGCTAGTTAGTTTTTTTCCTGAGTTGGTATAATTAATTTTAGGTTATTTTTATCATATATTTAATGCCAATACATGTGTTATTGGGTGTTAGCTTCTTAAGTAATCTTTGAGAATCTTGGAGAAGGCAATCTTTTGTATTTTTGTGTAAGTTTGGCTTTAGGAAAATTCAGTCATTCATAGGGCAGTAGAGAATTATGTGCGAGCATGCTAGGAAATTTTAGTCCCAGACTCATGCTAGGGCTTATGATTTTTGAGTATTTCAGTATGTATAATAGAATGATAATATAATACCCCATAATTTTAAATCTTTTAATGTACTCTTTTGGTGATCATTGTTTAAATTTTTATGGTGATGTAATTTATACTATTTTATTCATTTTAAGGTTAATAAAAAACTCTCTTTTTAGTTTTTTAAGTTTTAAGAAAAGCTACTATTTTTATAATACTTTTGGTAACCCGAAAGTTAATATTTTTGGAAAATAGTTATTTTCATGTTATCATGTGTTGAAAATATTTTAAATATTTTTATATTAGTGGTTGGACTTTTTCTATAACTTAAAAGTCTATTTTAAGCCCTTATTTTGTATAGGATAGCAAAAGGACAAAATGACAATTTCATAAACATTTTTTTGTGTTTGGGAAAGAAGAGAGATACATTTTTATTGTTGTATATGATAAAATTTTATATTCTTATTTATTTCTTAGTGTCTACTAATTATCTTAAGGGATATTATATTAAATATCTTTCTTTATCTCGTTTTTCATAAATTCGTAGATAAATAGACCAATATTTAGTAAATTTTCTATAATGTTTTCTTATAATAACAAAATTGGATGATTCTTTTTGTGTTAGAAAGATAAATTCAATATATACAACTTTTGTATTTTGAGTTTTTCCAATATCTAAACATAACTTAGTGAAAAGTAGCCATCAATTTTAGTGATAATTTAGTTATGTGATTTTATTATATCTTTCTATTCTAAATGCCCATACAAGCCCATACCAAACCCTAATAGCCAAACCCGTGTTTTTCTTTCTCTTCTAGTGCCTTAGATTTTGTTTTATAACTCCCATCAATTTTCTTCAAGATATTGAACAATTTATCAAGATCTTTAATTAATTCATCTAAACCTTTAATTGACTCATCAAAATATTAAACCATCTTCAAGATTATATATTCAAGATCCAATTTTTGATCTTCTTCTTCTTTGTGTGAGTTCAAGTAATAATTATTCTTTCAAGATCATCAACTTTTAAAGTTATTTTGGTGCCATAGGATCATTATTTATGCTTGAAGACCTTATATTCTATATATAAGGATTTTACATTTGGTAACATTAATTTATTTAATTTATATACATATATTATATATGTGCGGAATATGATATCTATAAAGTATGGATTTTTATTTATTATATAGTTTTATACCTTCTTACAACTATATTTTATGTATTATGATATAAAATATGATTAGCCTAAGAATTTATGGTTTTATGTTCAATTTGTGGTAGATTCAAATTGGCTGCAACTTTACACTATTTTATAAAAATCACATGGAATTCAATAATGAGATTTTACCCATCATATTGCATATCAAATCGAAGCCTAGAAGTCTAGGTTTCATAAAAAATATTATTGTTTCATTTTGAGTTATGTAGGAAAAGCAGATGGGGTTATAGTAAGGATTGGTCAAATCTAAAAAATTAGTATAATTTACTAAATTGAGTTTTTGGTGTGCTATGGTGATTTTGACCACTGCTTAGGTTTTGGGTGGTTATGTTAACACTAAATATTAATGTTTGACCTAGGTTAACCGAGCTTAATATTTTAATATATGTGTGGCTTCAATATTTTGATTAAAGATTTGAGTTGGATTTGAAAAGCTGGTTATTCCAGTTGGAACTTTCTATTTTTGAAAAAGTTATTTTTTTAGAGTTTCCTAATTGCGAAATGTTCCATGTTTAGAAATTGGATAAAAAAAAAAGAGATTTAATGAAGAATAGTTGCTTGTGTGCTTTATGTGATCACCTTAGTAAAACATTAATACTTTAAGTGGAACAAGTTAGCTTTGGGTCCTTCAGAGTTGGCCTCCTGAAGTAGGAGATTAACAATAGCCTTTTCTTTTCTATTATGGATATTTATTTATTTGTCAACCGTGTCTAGTTAAGGCTCCTCATCTAATCTATAGGCTTCTCGGAACCCTAATAGGGGGTGTGCACATTTAAGGACAGGATGACCGAGTTGGTAGGTCTTTGGACTTTTGTTATCTCCTTTGGACTTTATCCTCTAGGATGACCTGGGTATGATATCTAATCTTCCCGTGGTTGGCCGTAGGTCTTCGGAATTTGATTTTCCCGGTGATCCGCTCGTTCGTTTACCCACTTAAAAATTGGATGTCACAATCACCTAAATAAAGAATAATAATCGGGTGATTTTCTTATGTGATTCGAGTATATGTCTATTCATTTATATGCTTATATAAGTGTGAACATATAATACTACTACTTCGTATTTACATGTTACTTAGCTATTTCCTTAGCTAACTTGTTACATGTTTTAAATGTGGCTGTGATGATCCATGATGTACATGGTGAGCAGATAACCTAGTGCAGATTGAGTATGAACATGTTCAAGGTGTGGATGGCATGCATGGTGAGGAATAATGAGAGTGGTGGTGATTTTCATAGTCTTATTTATTGCTAATAACTATTTTCATAGATTCTCATTGTATTAACCATTTTATTTTTGTTTCACATTCTATTGGTTTTTTTGAGTTTATTATATATTGTTATTTTTGGGATTAATAATAAAGATTTATGTATCCCTTGATTTTATCTAGCCTTAGCAGCTAGTGTAAGTATAATAGTGGCGTCTACTTATACTAGTTGTGGCAGTAATACCTTCATTGTATTTATCTTCCGCATATATTTTTTTTCTTATTTTTCTCATTAATTGGTTTTAAAATATGGGGGTGTTACATATACTATGCTAAAAGGATGATATGCATGATTATTGATAATTAAGCTTTATACTTGGTAATATGTTAAATGTTTATGTCCGCATGTCTAAGATTTTTTAGGGATTCCATTATTATAATGTTTTGATTCATATTCCATGGTATATGCCTCATGAATTCTCATGCATGGAAGTAGGGTTATGATAGTTCACATGTACACGTATGCACATGATTAGGGTTAGCTTATGATAAATTCTATTTTTATGGCCTAGGGTTAGAGAAATGCTCCAATATGTACCATGATGATATTATTCCTATTTAAATGGTGTTTCATGCTTTAAATGTGCTTGTGTATGCTATATGAAATATTTGTAACTTGGTAGTGATGAGTTCATTTTTTGACACATTTTATACCCTTATAATCTTAGTTTTTGGTAGTTTATTTGGCTGATATAGGGGAATAACTATTGTTTTATGCTTAAGTGGTAAAAATTGCATAAATATTATTATTTGAGCTAAAATGATATAATTTAAGTAAATTTAGAATAAAATATTATTTATTAATTTTATTTTGCAGGTTTTGTTTTTAAGTAAAAGAAAAAAAGTATTTCGACCTTTGGACCAACGGCCGAAGGCCCAAAGGCCTGGAACAAACCAAACGGAGCGTTGCGGGAGAAAGCAGTAGTCGGCCGCACATGGCCAGGGCTGACGTGGAGCGATGAAATAAAATTATATAAAGAGGGTGTGCGACGCAAAGAAAAAGGAAGAGGCAGCGAGAGCCTTCAAGGCTCGACGCTGAGGAGAGCCGCAGTCTAGAAGGGCGCGTCTGGAGGTGGCCTCAAGCACGAACGATGCACGGAAACAGAGTGGCACGGAGTTTGAGAAGGACGACGAGGAAACAGCATCGCAAGCCGTCAGCCCTGTCAGCAAGAATAAAAGAAAAAGAAAAAGAATTGTTACACTGAAATCAAAGCCGAGAGAGAAGAAAAATAAGAGGAAATTTAATACCCGGTAGAATTTATTTAAGATAAAATTAATTTTTATCTAAATAAATTCTAAATATTTTATCCAAAATTAATTCCGGTTATTTCTTTCTCTTATTTTTAATTTATATTTTAGATATATATTTCTGTGTAATTAATTCTTTAATTATGGCTGGCTGATTATTTATTGTTAGGGAATGAATTGAAACCCTAGACTATGGTTTGACTTATAATTTTCTTTTCTTTTATTCGTGAGATTGTTTCTTGACTCTATGTTAATTGCTATCATTTATATGTATGATTCTGTCAAGTATAGTTTATTTGGTGCATGCCTTGTTCTGGTTCCTCATAAGTGACAGTATGTAGGATTATTTGCCTGCTAGGTGGCCATCTAAATATACTAGAATTTATATGTATAAATTGCAGCTAGGTTAGATAACAATTCACCTAATCGTTTTGTGATTCTAACCGAAGTGGTAAAACGTTTCGATACGTGTGGGTCAAGGAAAGGAAATACAGCTAGACATGCGTTTTGTACTAGTCTGGGTACTTAGATTGAAAGCCTTCCACTTACACTTAATGCATTAAATCTAGTTAAATATAGGAGCCGCTTGTTGCTACTATACTGCTAGTATTTAATAGGGTTAATATAGGCACGTGGTCGTATTAATTAATTAAGGGAAGTAATATAAGGTGTATGGACCTGCGTTTGGTGTGCAAGTTGGTCGATCTCATTCTCACGATTAAAGATGACTTAGAAATAAATATTATATAACGATCTAATCTAGTGGTGGATTTTGATTTCCCTAACATATTTCTCATATCTGCTAGTTTCCCATTATTTCACATTATTTTCATTATTTTTATTATTAGTTTATTT